>MU034022.1:6221-25818 GCA_011833715.1 Carcinoscorpius rotundicauda | reverse complement strand
AAATTGTGTTTCAAGACCTCTGGTGTATAGAACACAAATAGTCCATCGTGCAGTTTTGTAAAGGTAATCAAACAAATTGTGATGGACTACTCTTTAGAAATGTTTTAGAAATCGTTTTCCCAGCAGATTTGTAAACCGTTGCTGTTTTTTTGGACGGAATTTATTTATGGGCCTATCTCCAACAAAATTTCAAAATCTTACCTACATACCCGAGTCCAGTGATGCACAAGACCAGCCTAAAACTATAACTGCATTTAGTATTAATGTATCTCAGGACAACTGGTATTAACATTTTTACTAATTAAGCAGAGAACAACGTTTCAATCTAATACTGTTAACAACCGTACTGTGATACGTTATTACTTCAAGTGGGTTTCTCGTCATCACGAATTACATTTAGTATTGTACGAGGGCGCTTCGGTACTGGGGTAATAATTATAATACTTTGTTTGATTGTTTAGAATTAAGCACAAAGCTACTCAATGGGCTATCTGTGCTCTGCCCACCACGGGTATCGAAACCCGTTTTTTAGTGTGTAAGTCCGCAGACATACCACTGTGCCACTTGGAAGCGATTATAATACAAACAAACAATAATACTAAAACGTGTTCTCATAATTACTACTATACGTACTAAATGCAGATTAATTGACATGACATCGCTATGTTATTTATTCCAAGTTCAAAATTTGTACACTTTATTTTGTGGAATATTGATATAACTCTCATTCAGAAAAACGTCTGATGTCAATAAATAGCTGTGGAAATTACTGAATTTGGTTACTTGAGAAATTGTTGGTTTGTTTGTATTTTATAATTTTCTCACAGTGCTACGTGTAGCCTTCTTTGAACTAATAGAGGAAGAAAGCTTGTAAAAAGCATTCACCGTCAACTCCTCTCTGACTCTCCATCTTAAAGAACACCCACAGGATCATAAAGCAGAGCCTTAGATTTAATCCGCACAAACTAGCTTCCAGCCCATTTCCATCAAATATATTAGAAATTTCGCTTAAGGACGCCTAGAAAGAGAGAATAAAACAATATAAATTAATATATGCTCAAATCTCAAAGTGTCTACCTAGTTGAGATAGAAGGAACACAGATTTATAAAAATGTTTTATAATTTCTAATTGATTAGATATTTATATAAGGTGTGTATCGTTGAGTTCTGATTTTGTATGAATGACAATAAAATACGTCTCAGTGCCGCCTTAACCATGTGGCAGTTTGTCACACTCACAAAGATGAGGTCGACAAGATAAATATAGAAGAGCTTATGAAAAAATTCATAAACAGATCACTACAAAGGAGGTCTACGTTTGGGAACATGTAAACTAGAGGACTAGATTAATCTTACTTCAATGAAAAGTATGAATAATTATGAGCTACATTGTATTGATGTGATTTTCAAGAGTTCGCAAAGACATTTTAATTATTTTTATGAAACAACATGAACAGTTTTTCAGTAGATATAAACTTATCAAGGGAAATTACTAATTTTATTCATATTTGAAAACGTAATTCATGCAATCAAAGTCATTAGTAGCCTTGTCAAGTATAACGGCCATCTTTTATACTGTGCAGTGTGCAGGAATAAATTCGTGTACCAGTCAATTTGTTCACATTTGTCTTTATTCTACTAGCATTTTGAAAACTGTTCAGAACACCTCACTTTTACAAACCTACGTGGAAACCTTGAAGTATCGTGGCAACAAGATTACTCTGTGACTGCATGTTTACTGTTATGTAAATGTCATGTAAATGTCATGTAAATGTTTTGTAAACGGCAACAGGTCGTGATGTGTGGATTTACATATCTATTATTTATATTTCCATGTTTATGTTATTGTTTCAAAGTTTAAACCAATAAAAAATATGTTGTTATTCATTTAAAAATACATTTAGAAATTTCTAGAATTAGGTAGATCAATCATATGTTTATAAATAATTTGTATGGCGGCCTGTTGACTAGACGACGAGTCTCGTGCAAAAAGAGACATGAGCAGAGTACTCCGGAACTCTGTGGAAGTGACGCGATTGTTCGAGAAAATTAGGCCTAGTATATAAAACAGACGGAGACGCGAGAACTAGAAGATAGTCAGATATTAGTTTTGTTCAAAACAAGAGATGTTGTTTTTGTTTGAGAAAGTTTAAACGTTTGCTTTGTGTTAATTCAACTTGGATTTGTGACTGAAGTTAGATCTACAGAAGCTTTGATTTTATTTCGTTAATCTCTACGATTCATTCGAATTACTGATTATACTAAAAATCAACACGTTCAGGACTGTTTAGGGGAGACCGAAGCGGAAAACGAGAAGTTGAAACATTCATCGAAAACACCGTTAAAAGAACCTCGTCATTCTCCATTCAAATTTAGAAATTTCTTCGTGGGACCAAATTCACATCCTAGACTGGAATTTTGTATTTCTAATCTGGACTTTAGGACTCTCATTCTAGATCATATTATTAGATACAGGCCAGTACCATTTTGTATTGTAATTAATTTTGAAAGTTTAAACTGAATATCTGTCATTGTTGTTATGTAATTTATGTTATATCTGTTACATATATAATAGTTTATTGTAATAAATTATACAAGCTGTTAGCTGTGTCTTTCTGTTGCGTTCATAAAACATAAAGAACGTAACATTTACAGCTTTCAGGTTCAGGTAATCAGAGATTACCAATTTGCATATTGAAAAGTCCACATAAGTGGTTGCAAAATTCATCCCCCCATTGGGTGTAAAACAATCTATGCCCTTGTTTGTTCAACTCAAGGAAACCTTTGGCCTTAAGATTTTGAGTCTGATAACATTATCTTCAGTTTATATTTTAATATATTACTCACATATTTACATTACCACAATTAGGTTAGACTAGAATAGCATCTTCAGGAGTTTGTTTGTTGTTCAGAGTAAAGCATAAATTCAAACTTGGATTTTAGTAATATAGACCCATGAACTAACCACTGATATACCTGTGGACACAATTTCAGAAAATAAGTTTATGTTATTGATCTATAGTGGTCTATCTTATTTTATAATTTAATTACATGAAACAAAACTATCTGAACACATCTGGCTGCGGATATTACATGTGATTTTAGTCTTGAAAATGTTTAATTTTTTTCCCCTGCTGGTGAAGTGTGAGTAGAGACTTAACATTAAAAATGTTTAATTTCTACTCTGTATAATACCTGTTTTCCACACATCTCATTTACTATATTTTTTGTTTTGTTTAATTTTGCTCAAAGCCATTCTAGAAATAATTTTGCAAAGCATTCCCTAATTATAAAGTGATAAATTAGTGAGAAAGACAGATAGTGAATATAACTGAACAGCAACACTTTACCAGCGGACAGTGGGATTGATCATAACTGTACAACACTTCCATGTTCGGTGTCTGAGTCCAAACCTGCAACCTGAGAGTAGAGAACTCTAACCACCACATAATAATTAAAATAGAGTGAAGTACTTTTTAATTCAAATTAATCTGTCTTTTTGTATGATGTTTTATGTTTTTCCTGTCTTTCTTGTGTGAAGCTTTATGTCTATTTTTATTGTATAAAGCTTTATGTTTTGTCTATCTTATGGGAAACTTTAAGTTTTTTGTTTGTTTTTATTGTATAGAGCTTTATGTTTCTGTATGTTTTTATTGTATAGAGCTTTATATTTTTCTCTGTCTAACTTGTATAAAGTGTTATGTTTCTGTCTGTTTTTATTGTATAAAACTTAAAAGTTTTTCCTGTCTTTCCTGTTTGAATCTTTGTGTTTTTGTTTCTTTCATGCGTGAAGGATTATGTTTCGTCTCTCTCACCAAAAGATGTGTTTCTGCTGTCATAAAAGACAAGGAAAAGTACTCTTTCATATTACCTTTCTTCAAAGTTAACTCAGATAATATGTAAATATAAACTTTTACACCCTGCAGTTGTTATTCAAAGTTTAAAAGTGACTTACAGCTGTCATGTCTCTCCTCCACATGCTACAGCACTGTCCGTCACAAGTAGGACATGGACGTTGCATCGCATATCCACCACATTCTGCACAGTCCAGAGAAACGTGATTATCACTCCAACTTACCCCACACGTGCAAAGACGACTTGTTTAGCACTCCCACACTCGACCATTTTCAATACACCAAGTTAACTTACATTTTTTGATTCTTTGTAGTTAAGTAAAAAACTAAACAAATAACAACTGAAAGGCCAAACATAGTTTTTTGTTGATGTTGCAAAACGTCCCAAAAACAGGAAAAATCTAGCCAAAATAATGGCAATGAGACACCAGTATAAACTCTGTTCACATTTGGAAAGTAGTGTTTTTCTTGGAATAGATGCCTTTGACCTGACTAATCCTGTCAGATTGCCTGTTAATTCACTCGGAGAAGATCGATATTTTGTCAGTCCATTTGTTGGGAAGGCGATTTTCTCACTTAAGCATCAAGTTGTACAGTCTTATAATCATTTATGTAGTCATTGGAAATAACTCTTCGAAAACTTTTTTTCGAAGAAAAGAAATGAAATTGTTCAATATACATTATTCAATATAGCATAATTATGGTTGTTATTTTTTGTTACAAATTTAGACCCGTTAAAAATGTATTTTTGACATTATCCACCGAACTCTGAAGTGCCTTCAAGCAAGCAAAATGCATCTTCACCCGGTCGCAGTACTGATCAAATTCAGTCCATATCATCACAGTAAAATATGTCCTAATGAATGACAAACAGATCTTTCAATCTGTTAGAGAAATAGTTTCATCTTTCACTTGAGACAATTAGGCCTTAGTTAGTATTTCATTTCAATCAGTCAACTCCAATTTGTGTTATGAACTATTTGATATTTTCTTTGGTCAGCATCTTAGCATTCAAGGCTATAAGTACCATATAAGCTGAAAAATTTGTTAAGTCTGTCGAGGTCTACTGCTTTGCTGTTGTCGCAAGGAAAATCTTTTGAAAATGAAGGTCGCTTCCATTTACTGAATGCAGTCTACACTGAGGTTTCCAACTATACCTTGTAAGTGCTGTGCTGTAAATATCATGTATACCATTTCTGATTACAAGCGTGTAATTATATCTCTTCAGATGCCTTCATCTGCTCTTGATAGCCTGCCCAAACTCTATTTTCCAGATATCCTATTTAAAGGCAGTATGACCAAGTAGTGGACGAAATATTTATGCGCTACCCTCAGTTGTCAGATGCCTAAAATCTAACACCCCAAGGTGTTCATGTAAGTACTATGTACATGTGCATTATGTTATGTTTGTTTTGAAATATATTTTCAGCACAAATGTATTCTTTTATCTGCACATTTGACTTTAAGAGCCCAATAAAATTCGTCCTAAAGTGCATAACAGGAATGACCATTTCACCACCTGTAAAGGTGTAAATGTATTCTGGAAGAACTGTATTTATTTGTTACAAAATAAATTAAAGGGTATTTTTTTGGGTTGCATAATATTAGTGAAGAAACAAGTGTAAATTTTGTGGGAAGTTTTTATATTTTTTAAAAATATACACAAATACATATATCTACCAAGGTGCTGTGGAAAACACTATTTTGATGCTTTGAAATATTTTTGTTTGTATACGATGTAACATGACTCAACTAATGAAACTCAACTAATTTAACGCTAAAGAGAATATATTATCATGATGAACTCGTAAAAGAGATATATAAACTAGTATGTGTATGACTTTCAGTTTCTCATGTTAAACATGAAAATGCCAAAAGTGGTTTAAAAGAAATAATGTTTAAAATAATTATAGTTATACCAAGGCAGTTTTGTTATTCATTCTCAACAGACCTAATTCTGTCAATTCTAATTGCAGGAGCTGTAGGAGATGAGACTTCGTCAGAAATTCCAGAATAATAGAAAGCAGAAGTATTCATCATTGCCTATAGTCCAAGAAAGAAAGAAATAGACGCAAACTGCAACAGTTGAAACTCCCACCGAAAAAACACAAGGAATGGATGAAAAGTCGTCTGCATTGCAGGAAAGAGGGGTGATTTTTGTAAAGTGGACTTGCTTATGGACAAAACTCTGCATGATCGGAGGAAACTGGTTACTGACAACACTTTTGTCAAAGAACTTATAAAGCCTTATCCTTTTCTTGTGGCATCACCAGTACAGCTATTGTATGAATTTAAACTGCTAGAAAATGATGCAGAAAAATGATTGTCTAACTTTCTCAATATAAGGAATCTGTAAATTCTTACCTGCAGGAGAGAAACATATCACCAGAAAATAATTCATTGCTAGCATTTCTTATGAAACAGTTCTCGCACATGCCTGATGTTACATCTAGTATTGCCATTCTTGGCATCCGTTTTCTTCTAAAAGAAAGTGAAAGTATCATGGTGGGTACTGAAGTTAAGAAACCTTCTGAGAGTGGTTTTTACATTTAATGTAGTTCAATTTCTCAGGTTTTTTGATCAGGAATTCAAAATATATGGTGATGGCTTTAATATATGTGCCACTGAAGATTTTGTGCAAGCATTTACTATGTCATATTCGGTAGTCATCGATTTTAGCGACTACTTAAGTCTTTTTTGGCACCGTTTGACTACCTGATTTACTATTCAAAAGTCGTCGCCTTGACTAGTTCTTATTTTAAGTATATGCTTACGAGGTAGTTTGTTGTTGTTAAGTGTATGTTAGGTGAAGGCGTGACATGATTGAACAAACTACACGTTAATAACAACTGTAAGATTTAATCCTTAATCTATTATTAAATGGAAAAAAACTTTTAATAACAAATGAAACTTAACAGATTTAAAAATGCTGCTACATTCAGCATTGAAAACGGTGTTTTAAGAATGTTACAACATTTAATAATAAAAATATTGTTTCAAGTACGTTATTACATTCAGTAGTAAAAAGTCGCTCTGAGGATGTTCTCATACCCAGCAGTAACAACTTTTTGTCTGTCCAAAGCAGTTTATTCATAATGAAAACGAGATCAATTTACTGTACATCTTATATGATGTATACGGTAATAGAATAATCCTAACACACCTAATATATAATTGTGACAACTGATTAGTCTGTGAAAAGACATTTGAATGAGATGATTTTTAATTCAGTCAGCTTCCACGATAGGAACCATGTCGTCCGATACATCTGTTCTTCTGCATAGAATGTTAGAGAAACTATGAGCAACGTTCATAAACAACTGGAAGAGAGATTGATGTTGTGGGGTGAATCAAAATTATTCTATTTTAACATATTGTTATCTTAGTAAGCAAGTGATTTTTCCAGATAAGCGTGCAAAACATGACTAATTTTTTAATTTCAATTCCCTTCTTATACTGAAAATGGTTGTAGTATATGCCCTAGTTTGGGTAATTAGAGTTGAGGGTAAGTTAAAAGAAATGTTTATGAGTAATAAAATCGAATCAGATATAGGCTCGTCCTACGTTAGTGCAAAAAGTTAGCTGACAGAAAGGAAAACAAACAACAATATAAGAAACTATTATTTAACTTAACAAGTAAAGATCAGTAAATACGTAACCATGCTAACTGCAGTAATATAGAATATTTTGATGTTATAAATTTACATCGAATCAAGAAAGTGTAAACTTACAAAAAGACATAATTACTTCAAATATGAAAATATTCCTACTTTGGTTTAGACTAACATGATTACAGTGATTTTTACAAGGCATTTTTTAAAAATTCAGTTTTTTCAATGTTTACTTTCTTCCTCTAAGAACTGTTGTTGGATTAAAACTTTCTGTATGATTACAAATACGTACACTTGTCTTTATAAGTCTATTTAAGAACCCACGACATTATTAAATATACTACATTTAGTTTCCAGTATTACATTCAAACATTCTGGTCACAGTTTTGTAAGGAATTAATTTAACGGATTTCTTTTTCCCTCCTTTATGAATTTATGAAATTCACTGCAAGATTGTGTCGTGTTTTCATTACCTCCACTTTCAAACCCGGCTTCAAGAGTACCTGATACAACATTCACGGTTCTACGTGCCTGATAGTTTTAATGTCCTTATCATAAAGCTCTTTCCTGGAAAACTTACCAAACACCGGGCCGTCTGGTCTCCCTAGTTCTGAGTTGCTTTAGGGCAAGTATTTTGATATATGTATATTCACAACAAAGAGCAGATATATATAGATATATGTACGTTTTAGACAAATTCTTAACAAAAACTTACAATTCTCATTTCCAGTCGAAGTAATACGCATGTTCTTTTCTCGAAGCGGTGGGTGGTGATGGCTAGCTGCCTTCCCCCTAGTCTTACACTGCTGAATTAGGAATGGCTAGCGCAGATATTCTTTACGTAGGTTTGCACGAAATTCAAAACAAACAATAAAAAGTAGCATATGCTACAGGCCCCGCACTTTCAAATGCTCTTGCTAAATGCTCTCAAGCCGTCAACATGTGTTGACCATTCCCAAATTCTATGTTGATAGAAACGGACTGCTCATTTCGTTATTCACTCTAAGCATGTTTCTCATGTTGGCACCAGAGAAAACCTTGTGCAACCATAGTTTTAACGTTTGATACTTCACAATTCTTTTGAGTCTTGTTTTCTAAATGTAGAAATTGCCTCGCGCATCTCGTTGTCACTCATTTTATAAACTGTAAATGGAGAACGCTCATTACGAAAACTGAAAAAAATTAAAAATGAACTAAGGAGCACTATGGATCAAAACATATTTAACAATCTCACTCTAATGATCATTGAACATGGACTTCTAAGTGAAATAGACACTTCACTTTCAGTATCATCAACAAATTCGCTCATGCTAAATCCAGAAAATGTAACTTTTAAATTGTTGCTTTGTTACTTTTGAAGCCAGTGGCGGCGCCAAGGGTAAGGGAGTTGGGGAGCTTGAGATGAGCCAAACCCCTCTCAGCCCCCAATATTCTCACTAACATATATTCATAAATTATGGAAAACACTTTCTCTTTTACATATACGCATATTTTCATAAACAGATTATTTCTAATTTGTAATAATGAATTATTAATCAGAGTATGAGTTTCCAATGAAAACTGCATAGAAAACGCAGTTCAAAATAACATATCTTTCTGAAATGTACCTTGGTATTTACATTATTGTATTTTACCATATATACTCATATTGATGGCATTTTGGGAAGCCCTTCCACAGTTTATTTCAGCCCCCCAGCGAAAATATCCTGGCGCCGCCACTGATTGACGTTTGAAATTGTTACGTTCAGGGAAGTAAACTGATATTGAAATGTCAGACATATTTGTCGTATTATCTGGCTGTATGAAAAATATACAATTATCTTACTATGTTATTTAAAAACTTACGTGTTTTAATATTTGTATGTTTTTGTTTTGTTTTGTTTTTAATTTCGGGCCACTATATAACATATGCTATAGCCTCACACTAGCTTTTGATTTTTAAGGTCTGAAAACATATATGTGACCATGGTATGTGTGTGTTTTCTTATAGCAAGGCCGCATCGGTCTATCTACTGAGCCCAGCAAGGGAAATCGAACTTTTGATTTTAGCGTTGTAAATAAGTTGACATATTGCTGTTCTAGCAGATATCGACCATGGTATAATAATATATATTTTTATAAATGTTTTGAAATGAATTCGAAGGTTAAAATATTAAGTGTTTACTTACAACTGTGTCAGAGATATGACCCCAATTGCATAACATCCACCACTCACGAGAAAAAATAGGCGAACAATTGATGGCTGAAAATTGAACTGTTTGGAAATAACACAAACAATAGAATTTGTAATTTCTGTATTAAAACACATCAATTGCAAGTATAAGAATTTTATTTTGCGGATAGATAACTTAGGCCTAAAAATGTAACTATTTGATATTTAAGTTATGTAATACACATTGAAAAATATCATTTTAACATTGTGTAAAGGTATTCAACCTTGTACGTGTATTGGCAAAAATATTCCATCACGTCTCCAGATATACGTACGAGTATAATTATACTTACAAAATATATTCAACAGAAATGTAAAATGTGGTTTAAAAGATGGCTTCATTATAATTGTAAAAATACTTCATTAAAAGGTCGTCATAAATATAAGAATATGTCACAGAATTTCTTTATCAGAAATACCAAAATGTCGTAAAACGTCTTTATCATGAATACAATAATATAATACAGAATTATCAGAAAAAAGTGAATTACTTTGTTTTGACGATACAGATAAAAATTTACGCAATTATAATGTCTAATATGGATAGTACTTCAAATTAATTACTAATTAAATATCTCAGGTTAATAATTTAGTTTGATTAATGTAAATAGATTAACCCACCTGAAATAGAATAAGATTTAAAAATATTATCACTAATATTTATGATATCTTCATTCTACTTAGCAAAACAACAAAACAATCAGTGATGTCGAAAAACCCAATTGCTGAGAATTTTATATGCAAAAACGGCTCGTTTGGTATCAGAAAAAACAAAAAAAACATATTTTAGGGGATTTTATAAAAGGGACCCTGGGAATAAAAGCGAGAAGTAAAATTATGAATGAAACAGAATCACAATCAATCTAACAGTCGGGAAAGAAGGTATAAAATTAAAAAAATGAGACCTAAGATGTCAATCGGGAAAGAAAATATAAGATATTAAAACAGAATTAAAGACAACCTTACACTCATGAAGCAAACTCTGAACAAGAACAAGAAGAAAAAAACAAAACAAATCTAACAACTAGTTTTTAAAATAACAAAATAGAACAAAGCCAATCCATCAGATACGGTAAGAACTTCAAATAACAAAATGAATCAGGTCCAATATATCATTTGGGGAGCAGAAACATAAAGAAAATGAAATAGAATCAAAACCAATCGATACTACAAAACGAGAGTGCAATAGACGAAAATATAGATTTCAGATTAGTTGAAAAATTGTCATGAAAGCCTTTACAACAAACTTAAAACATTTTATATGCAAAAACGACTCGTTTGGGTTCAGAAAATATTTTAAATAGAAGAGCGAACAACGTTTTGACCTTTTTCGGTCATCGTCAGGTTCACAACAACTAAAGATACAACAAATTTAGAAAATTGTGAGATAAAAATTCTTACAGAAACAGAGATAAAAATTGTTTTTTAAATCACGAAATATATATGCGTAAAATGAAGGATTTATGACTCAGTTAATTTCACGAAATCTTATGTTGCTGCTCAAAATGCCTTTACAAGGTTATCTTAATGATTAATTGTTGTCAAAAACTTTACACCTAAGGTCAAACAAATATGAAAAACATGTGTAAGGTGCTAATAAACTAATCAAAATTATTTTCTTATTGCATATGGTTTCATTTAAAATAACAGAAAAAGAAATATAAATGAAATAAAATACTTTTCTGACGTGTGGCTCGAGTGTTGCTTCGTTAAAACCCATAAAAAGAAGTCCTGTTAATACATTCAACATATTCAAAAGAAACGTAAAATTTAGAATAATCTTTAAAAAGTTACTTCCTGTGCTTTGAGTTGTACAATCAAAAAATTAAAAAGAGAGAAAATCTCAATGATAAACAATTTAAAACAAAAGTCATACAATACAAAAGATAACTACATTATTATAAAACGATTTTGATATCTCAGAGAACATATAGTCACGTATATGAATACTACTAACCATATTGTTATGAACTATCTTACCAGATACTCATAAGTACAATTGAATGACAGTAGCCATATGGTTATAACTCATCTTAAATGTGTTTGATAAGTAAAATTAAATACTAGTAACCATGTTGTTCTAACGTGGTTGCGAGGGCAAGCATGTTTAGCGCGACGCAGGTTCGAACCCGCGTCCCTCTGATTACGAGTGCACGCCTCACTACATTGGTACAACTGATCTTACATGAGTTTGATAAGTAAAACTAAATAATTATAACGACATTGTTTTATAATTAATCTTACCTGTGTTTGATAACTAAAACTAAATGCTAATAACGATATTGTAATAACTGATCTTGTTTGTGTATAATAAGTTATATGAAATGCTAATAACAATATTTTTATAACTGAATTTACTTGTGTGATTTTAAAAAAATCAATACTAATAGCCATATTGTTATAAATAACATTACCTGTGTTTGACAAGTAAAACTAAATAATAATAGCCATATTATCATAAGTAATGTTACCTGTGTTTGAAAAGTAAAACTAAATACCAGTATCCATATTGTTACAACAGATCTTACCTGTGAGCTATAAGTAAAACTAAATACCACTATCCATATTGTTACAACAGATCTTACCTGTGTGTGATAAGTCACACTAAATAGTAACAACAGTACTGGTATTAGTGAATTTAACAGTGTGTGATAAGTAAAGGTAAATACCAGTTACCATATTCTTATAACTGATCTTACCTGTGTTAATAAAAAATAACTAAATACTAATAAACATTTTATTACAACTGAACTTACCTATTTTGGATAAATGAAACTAAGCATTAGTGACTATATTGTTATAACTGATATTACTTGTGTTTGACAAGTAAAACTAAGTACTAATAACCATATTGTTATAACCGATCTTACCAATTTGTAATAAGTTAAACTAAATACTGGTAACACATTTTTATAACGGAACATACCTGTGTTTGATTAATAAATCTAAATACTAATAACAATATTGTTATCACTTATCTTACCTCTGTTTGATAAGTAAAAGAAATCTTAATGACTATATTATTATAACTGATCTTACCAGTGTGTGATAAGTAATACTAAATACCAGTAAACATATTCCTATAACTGATTTTAATTGTTTTTGATAAATGAAACTGAATACTAATGACCATATTGTTAAAACTGATCTTACTTGTGTTTGATAAATAAAACTAAATACTAACATCCTTAATGTCATGACTTGTGTGACAAGTGAAAAAATATTAATAACAACATTGTTACACTTGATGTTACCTGTGTTTCACCAATAAAGAAATACAACCAAACATAATTTTTAAAACTGATCTTACTTTTGTGTGATAAAAAAACTAAATATTATTAAAATTATTGTTATAACTGCAATACCTAGATGAAAAGTAAAACATATTACTAATAACATTATTCTTTTTATTGATCTTACCTGTGTGTGACAAAAGAGACTAAACACTAATATACATTTTCTTATAATTGATGTTACCTGTGTTTGACAACAAAAACTAAATACTTACACCCATATTGTTATAACTGATCCCAGCTGTGTGTGATAAGTAAAAGAACAAACTTGTAACCATGTTGTTCTAACTGATTGTCATGTAAATGTCGTGTAAATATTTTGTAAGTGACAACATGTTGTGTTGTGTTTAAATTTTCATTTCTATTTATATTATTGTTTCCGAAGTTTAAACTAATAAAATATGTTGTTATTCATTTAGGGTAACATTTAGAATTTTCTTGAATTAAGTAGACCAATCATATGTTTGTAAATGAAGTGCTGGCGACTTCGTGTCTAGACTATTAGTATCGTGCAAGAACGGCATACGCGGATTGCTCTGGAGATCTGTAGAAAGTTCGCGGTTATTCGAAAGGTCTAGGCCTACAATATATAAACAGACGAAGATGCGAGAGAGACAAAGAAATTCAGACGTCAGTTTTTATTCGAAGAAAGAGAAGAAGAGTCAGACATTAGTTTTATTTCAAAAGAAGGGAGTCAGTTATTTGAGAAAGATTAAGTGTTTGCTGTGATTATTCAACTTGGATTTGTGACTGAAGTTAGATCTACGGAAGCTGTGATTTTATTTAGTCAATCTCTACGATTCATCTGAATTACTGCTTGTGCTGAGAGTCGGCGAATTTATTGAACTGTGAACTGTTTCTGAACTTCTTCATTTAAGCTTCCGAATTTCTTCGTAGGACCAAATTCACACCCTAGACTGGAATTTGAGACTTTCATTTTAGATCGTTATATTAGATACAGGCCAGTGCCATTTTGTATTGTGATTAATTTTGAAGTTTGAAACTAGTATTATTTTGTTTTGTAATTAATTTCGAATGTTGTAACTTAATATCTGTCACTGTTATTACATAATTTATGTTATATCAGTTATATTTCTTAATAGTTTAGTGTAATAAATTATACAAGCTGTTGTCTGCGTTTTTCTGTTGCGTTTAGTCTACGAAGAACATAAAACATAAAAAATACGTAACACTGATCTTACCTGTGACTGAGGAGTAAAACTAAATACCAATCACCATATTGGTATAATTGATCTTACAAGAGTTTGATAAATAAAACAAAATAATTACAACCACAGTGTTATAACTAATCTTAAATGTGTTTGATAACTAAATACTAATAATGACACTGTTATAACTGATCTTATATGTGTTTCATAAATAAAACTAAATACTAGTAACAATATTGTTGTAACTGTTCTTACCCATGTATAATAAGTGAAACTAAATGGTAATAACAATATTGTTATAACTGAATTTACCTGTGTGATAATAAATACTAAATACTAATAACACTATTGTTACAATTAACATAACACGTGTTTAACAAGTAATACTAAACAATAATAATCATGTTGTCATAAGTAATACTACCTGTGTTTAACAATTAAAACTAGATAATTGTAACCATAATGTTATAACTGATCTTACCTTTGTAAAACTAACTAATAACAATCATATTCCTATAAATGACCTTACCTTTGTTTGACAAGAAAAACTAAATACTAATAACTATATTGTTATAACTGAGTTTACCTTTGTTTTACAAGTGAAACTAAATACTGGTAACCATATTGCTATAAGTGATCCTACCTGTATTTTATAATAAAAATTAAATAATTGAAAACCATATTGTTATAACTGATTTTACCGTTGTGTGCAAGTAAAACTAAATAGTAACAGCGATAATACTGTAACTGATCTTATGTGTGTGTGATAATGAAAACTAAACACTTATAACCATATTGTTATAATTGAATTTATCTAAATGTGACGAGTAAAACCAAATACTAATAACCATATTGTTGTAACTAATTTTACCTGTGTTTAATAAATAAAACTAACTATATTGTTATAACTGATCATTCTGGCCTTTCATAACTGAAATTAAATAGTATAAACCACATTGTTATAATTGATCTTATATGATTATGATAAGTAAAACTAAATATTAGTAATCATAGTTTTATAACTGATCTTAACAGTATGTCATAAGCTAAACTAAATACTAATAACCATTTTTACTTGGGTTTGAAAAGTAAAACTAAATACCAATAAGAATATTGTTATATCTGATATTACCTGTGTTTGACAAGTAAAACTAAATACTACTAACCATATTATAACTGATCTATGGCCCGGCATGGGCAGGTGGGTTAAGGCATTTGACTCTTAATCTGAGGGTTGTGGGTTCGAATCCTGGTCACATCAAACATGCTTTTTCAGCCATGGGGCATTATAATGTGATGTTTAATCCCACTCTCAATTAGGAGAAGAGTAGCCCAAGAGTGGGCAATGGGTGATAATGACTAACTACGCTACTTCTATTCATCTCTGCTAAATTAGGGATGACTAGTGTTGATAGCTTTTGAGTAGCTTTGCACAAAATTCAAAAAAACAAACAAACTGAACTTACCTGCGTTTGATAAGTAAAAGTAACTACTATTAACCATATTGTTATAACTGATTTTACCTGTTTATGGCAAGTAAAACTAAATAGTAGTATTCATATTGATATAACTAATTTTTACCTGTGTTTAAAAAGTAAAATTAAATGCTAATAATCATACGGTTATAACTAGTGATACCAGTTTTTAAAAAGTAAAATTAATACTAGTTACCATATTGTTATGACTGATCTTCCATGTGTTTGAGTAAAACTAAATACAAGTAATAAATTTGTTATAACAGAATTTACCAGTGATAGATAAGTTAACCTATATGGTAATAACCATATTTTTACGTCTGATCTTATCTTATCTTACTTATATAGGTTTGACAACTAAAATTAAGTATTAGTATCCATATTTTTGTAATTGATCTTAACTGTGTTTCATTAGTAAGACTAAATACTAATCACCATACTGTTTTAACTGATTTTACCTGTATGTAATAAATAAAACTAGATATTAACAAACATAATGTTATTACTGACCTAACTTCTCATTATTAAGTAAAACTGATTACTAATAATCATATTCTTAACACTGATCTTCCCAGTGTTTGATAAGTTAAATTAAGTACTAGTAGCCATACTGTTATAACTGATCTTAAGTGTAAATGATAAGTAAAACTAAATACTAATAATCATATTTTTATAATTGATCTCACATAAGTTTAATAAGTAAATCTTAATACTAATTACCATATTCTTATAACTGATCTCACTCGTGTTCGATAAGTAAAACTAAATACTAGAAATCTTTTGTTATAACTAATCTTAATTGTGTTTGACAAGTACGACTAAATCATCATAACCATATTATGATAATTGATTTTACATTGTTTGACTATCAAAACTAAATACTAATAACCATAGTTTTACAACTGATTACCTGTGCTTGATAAGTAAAATTAAATACAGGTAACCATATTCTTATAACTGATATTACCTGTGTTTCATAAGTAAAACTATATACTTGTAACCAAACTGCTATAACTGATCTTACCTGTGTGTGATAAATAAAACTTATTACTAGTAACCATATTGTTATAACTGATTTTAGATATGTTTCATAAATACAACTAAATGCCTCTAAGCATATAGTTATAGCTTATCTTACCTTTCTTTGACAAGTCAAATTAAATACTAACCATATTGTTATAAAGAGTCATATATGTGTCTGAAAAATAAAACTAAATACTATTAACTATATTGTTGTATCTGATGTTACCTGTGCTTTACAAGTAAACCTAAACAGCAATAACCAAACTGTTATATCAGACTTTAGCCTGTGTGTGATAAAAAACTAAATAATTGTAATCATACTGTTATAACTGATCTTACCTGTATTTGAGAAATAAAGCTAAATACTAGTAACCATATTGTTATAATTGATCTTGCCTGTGTTTGACAAGTAAAACTAGATAATAATAACCATATTCTTAAAATTGATCTTACCTTTGTTTGACAGTTAAGACTAAATAATAACTATATTGTTGTATCTAGTCTTACCTTTGTTTGAAAAGTACAACTAAATACATTTTAACCATATTGTTCTAACAGATCTTACTTGTGTTTCATAAGTAAAACTATACTAGTATAACCATATCATTATAACTAATCTTACCTGTGTTTGATAAGAGAAACTAAATACTAGAAACCGTACTGGTATAAATAAATTTATTAGTGTAATAAGTAAACTAAATGCTTATAACGATTTTCTTATAAGCGACCTTACATATGTTTGACAAGTAAAACTGAATGCTAATAATCATATTGTTATGACTGACCTTACTAGTATTGGAGAAGTAAAACTAAATATTAGTAACCGTACTATTATTAGTGATGTCACAAGTGCTCTAAAGTAAAATAACATAATATTGACTTGTTTTATGACTGTTCTTACCTGTATTTCGTAAAAACAATAACATGATCAAGGCCAAAAGTAACAAGATAGCTCCAAGAACGAAAAATGGCAACATGTATCCTCCAACCTGGTAAATAAAAATATTTTTTTCTGAATTTCTTTAATAGGTCTGTAACTTACAAAATGTGTTTTCCTGAGACAGATATTGTTACGGTATAAAAATGGAGAATATATTGATGTAACACACTTCAATTACGGTACCAAATGCAATAATGTAATGTTTTATAACGAGGGTTATATGGAACAGACCTTGAGAAGAGAAATATAGAATGTATAGGGGTATACACTCAAATACAGAAATAAAAAATGTGCACGTTTATCTAACTACAGAATTAAAGAATGTTTACACGTACATAACTACAGAATTAACGAACGTGTACAAGTATTGGTCTACAGAATTAAAGTATGTATACATGTACACAACTACAGAATTAGAGAACAGGTACACGTATACAACTACAGAATCAAAGAATGTGTACACGTATGCAACTACACAATTACAGAATACATATACGTATACTACTACAACATTTACAAATGTATACAATTTCTGGATTACATAATTAAATAAATCTGTACACGTATATATCTACAGAATTAAAGAATGTGTACGCGTATATTAGTGCAGAATTAAACAATATATACACGCTTACAACTACAGAATTAAAGTATGTGTACACGTATATAACTACAGAATAAAATAATGTGTAGAATTATCGGAGTACAAAATTAAACGAGGTGTAGAAGTGCTAGACTACAAAATTAAAGAATGTGTACAAGAATTGGACTACAAAATTAAAGAAGGTGTACAAGTATCGGACTACAGAATTAAAGCAGGTGTACGCGTAAACAACTGCAGAATTAAAGAATATATATACGTATACAAATACAGAATTAAAGAATATATACACTTATACTACAACAGAATTAAAAAATTTGTAGACGTTTGCAACTATAGAATTAAAGAATCTGTACACGTATACAAGTACAGAAATAGAGAATGGGTACACGTAAACAACTACAGAATTAAAGAATATGTACAACTATTGGACTACAGAATTAAAGGATGTGTACACTACACGTATACAGATACAGAATTAAAGCATGTTTACACTACACGTATACAGATACAGAATTAAAGCAGGTATTAAACAGCGTATACTTGTTTCTGAATATATTTTTTTCACTTGTGTTCGTAAAATAAAGAACTACAAGTGACATTTTCAATACTGCTCGTAACGAAATCTAAAATAAGTCTAGCTATATTTAACAGCACTATTTCTCTTTAGATTGTTGTTGTTTTGAATTAAGCACAAAGCTACACAATTGGCAATCTGTGCTCTGCCCACCACGGCTATCGAAACCCGGATTTTAGCGTGTAAGTGCGAAGACATACCGTTGAGCCACTGGGGGCTTCTCTTTAGAATCACACAACGTGTCTTTACTAATAAATATCTAGGTATAGATAAAACAGTATGTCTTTACTAACAAATATCTAGGTATACATAAAACAGTATGTCTTTACCAACAAATTTCTGAGTATAGATAAACTTACCTGATATAATATTCCACTAACACGTGGCCCAATAGTGATTCCTAGTCCAAAGAACATTTCAATTGTAGCCTAAGTAATATAATACATTAAAGTAGTATAATATAATATATTGTAAAACCTTTTATTACCTAATTCACTGACAGTGTAAATACAAGAAATACCTGAATTATCATCTCATCTAATATGTGTTGTATTTGTTAAACAGATAACTACCAATAGACATTACTTTTTCTATAAGGAATAGTATTTACATGTTCATAAACTTTGTATAGATTTGAAAATATTAGCAGAGTTAGCTTGAAGTTAACTCCTCACTAAACTGTTATTCAATGTCTAGAGCTATTTATATCTTGTTACATGTGTAAAGCTATCTGTTACTGAAGCATGCGAGGGTTGTGCCACATATTAAACTCATAAAACTTACAAAAAGCAATAATCTCGTCTACCTACCAGAGCTGTCGCCCTACGTTCGTTGAACTCTTT
>VWRL01001588.1:0-25039 GCA_011833715.1 Carcinoscorpius rotundicauda | reverse complement strand
TTTGACTCGTGCCATATAATGGCACTTTAGGTAGCATACTTGGTCTCTTATTATTTAATCATGTTAAGTTAGATGTACAAGCTGTACAACACATATGGAGCCCATTGGTTTCCATGGTTACCAGTTTAACACCCAAAAATAGCTTTATTTGTGTGTGATATTTTCCTTCATAAAACTGTAATACATTTTCTACACATGCAAAAAATATAAACTGTTTGCATTTTCAGAATTTACGTGAACTGGAAGCAACTCACATTTCAGATCTTTAAAAATAAATTACAAAAATAACTTAAAGAATATGAGAAAATAGCTCTGCAGAACTTCATTATTATGGGTATGATGCGAAGGGGAAATAAGTGGATTAGAGTGACAGGTGTCACTCTACTCTATTTACACTCAGTTGAGGGACTTGTCAAATATTCTGGCTAAGTAGATACATAAGAGTTTTGTGATTCGGAGACAGAGTGGATGATCATAAGAATGAAATAAAAGTTTTGTGTAATTCATCATAATTATATCAAGAACATATATCATGTACATGAACAATATATTTGGAATTTCATACCAACTAAATATAGTAAGTGTTCCAAGCTATCAAAAATGTATGCCTTTTACCCATTAAACTGTCCAAATATATTTGGTTTGCAGCATAAATCTATTGGACTGAAGTGATTGCATGGTATTTAACATGGTGCAGGTAAAATATTAAAATAATTCTAAATCCAGAGGTGATGGCTAAATTGTTACATTTTTTTTAAATCATCATCAAATTACTCTGAATCACTTGAATTTTTAAAAATTTTGTCCAATTACAAATTTTTATTATCTAGTAAATTATTCTCCTATTGGTTTTAAGAACTTGCCATGCTTATTCTGTTTTAGTTTCTGTATAGTTGGGTGAATGTATTTAAGTAAGTTGTCTAATTATGTTGTACATCTTTCAACTTCTGCATCTTATCCTGAAGTATTTGTGTGTGTGTGTGTGTGTTTGTAAATGCATAAGAGTTTTACTCTAGCTTATACAGTTGACATGTTGCACTTGCATAATTAGGTTATAGTTTTGTTATTTTCTGCTCTTGATAGTCTTTGAAGTAATCCAGTTATTTGGTACTTTAATTCAATAAACTGACTGTGTATATTTTAAAATTTTACTATTGTTTTTTAAGCATTCTTGATGCATTGCTTTATTAGAATAATGTGAAAGTTGCTATCCTTGGGGCCAGTGGTGGAATTGGCCAGCCCATGTCACTGCTTTTGAAGAACAACCCCATGATCACCCATTTATCCTTGTTTGATATTGCACACACTCCAGGTGTAGCTGCAGACCTCAGTCACATCAACACCAGGGCTAAAGTCAGTGGTCATTTAGGCCCAGAACAGTTAAAGGTGAGATGATATAATGTATCAATGTTGGTACTTATTGTAGAATACAGAGAAATATGGGTACTTATTTCTTTGATAGTGTCATGAAAATTATTACATACACCCACACTGAGAAGATTACTTTCTCTTTATGTATAAAAGCATCAAACAACTGTTTGTTCCAACTTGTGAAATTTAAAACATTTACATTAAAATTATGGCAGTTTCCACTTTAGTTCCATGAAAAAAGAGAAATTACTGGAAATATTGGGCATGTCTGTTTTAAAATTGTGAATATATTTTTTTAATGTTAGGAGTCGCTGAATGAAGCTGATGTTGTTGTTATCCCTGCCGGAGTACCAAGAAAACCTGGTATGACTAGAGATGACCTTTTTAATACCAATGCATCTATAGTTCGTGACCTGACTGATGCTTGTGCTCAAACTTGTCCAAAAGCTATGATCTGTATTATTGCAAATCCTGTAAGGAAATCAAATTTTTTATTTGTACATAACATTTATTACAAAATTTCTGTATATGTAATCATCTTGGTATTTTGCTTTTACATTCTGATGCATGATGCAAATTTTGATTAAAAATCCAGTTATTGGATCAACAGATCTGAAGGCTTGAACTTTTTAAATGATATTAACTACTGTCATAATAAATGGTTATATTAAGCAAAATGTGAAGTGGGCTCAGTTAATACTTAAAAATCTAACACCTTTATTTAATACTTGGTGGCCTGACTAGTTTTTTGTTTTTTTTTGTTGAATGTTTATTAATATTTGTTGTCTGCAGGTGAACTCAACAGTCCCAATTGCAAGTGAAGTTTTCAAACAACGGGGAGTCTATGATTCAAATAGAATTTTTGGTGTTACATCACTCGATGTAGTTCGAGCAAATACTTTTATTGCAGAAGCCAAGGTTTGGGTTTTGAAATATTCAAATGTTAGAAGTTGTTAGTCATTACTGTAGAAGCTGTATATACTCAAGTTTCTTTTTAAAGGATGCAACATTAAAATATAAATCAAATGCTCTTTTTAACAGTAAAAAATTTATTGATAAATGTTAGGATTTATAATTATTTTACTTTTTTTTACTATTATTAAGGGACTGGACCCAACCCAGGTTAATGTCCCAGTAATTGGAGGTCATTCTGGTGTGACCATTATTCCTGTAATATCTCAAGCAACTCCAGCAGTATCTTTTAACAATGATGAACTGGATGCTATGACAAAAAGAATCCAGGAGGCAGGAACTGAGGTTGTAAAAGCAAAAGATGGAGCAGTAAGTTTTACTTAGTGGGAGTAGGTTATTACTTGTAAATGACATGCATTAAATATTGCACAAAGTCAGTTAGAAAAGCATTAGTAGGAATCAGGATTGTGAAAATTGAAGGACAGAATTGGTAAACAAGGTAATTTGAAATGCAGATGATAGGAACCAGGACATTGAATAAGATCCATCCATACAAAGGGGTTGAAATGTACTTAAAGTTAAGTATGATTTAATTATTAATTCAGCAGGCAAAATAGAATAATCAATGTGCTGCTTATGTTTTTTTTTTTTTTAAACGAATATTAAAGCTAAAACCTGTATGTCTTTCATTTTATAAGCCAAATTAATCAAGCTGCAGAATGTACATATTATATCCAGTATTTCATGTATTATGAACTTCTGGTGTTTGTTTTATTAGTCATTAAATTCAAACAAGAATTTCTGAAAAAATTGAATTTGTTATAAAATTTATGTTTTTAGTAGTGTAGATTTTCTGATGTTAGATAATCAGTATACCTCATCATATATTAAACATTGCTTCTCTGTCTGTCAGTTAAAAAAAAAAAAAAAAAAAATTGATTCCCAGTGATAGATTTATGTGTATACATCATTATCTAGTTTCAAGTAGTTTAAATTTAAAATACTTGTATTAAATTGTTGGCATAAAGAAATTTGCTGTTATAGATAACTACAATCCTAATAAAAATAAAATTATTCCAATATAAATATTGCAAAATAAACTTTTTTTTTTTTTTTCTAGGGTTCAGCCACTTTGTCTATGGCTTATGCTGGTGCACGGTTTACCAACTCGGTAAGGTTTATCATAAGCATTGTACCAGACAATCAAAAACATGCAAAGGGAAAGCCTTATTATGCATCAGAGGTGTTGTTAGTACGTGTAACCTGTGCCCCAATTATATTTGATAGTGCTTTCAATACCCCATTAGTTTCTTAAAGTTAGGATGAAAAATAACTGTTGTCCTGAAATGCTGAAAATTTAAGTCTTTGGTCCCAAGCCCTAAATCTAGCAGCACTTCTGTTGTATACAATATAAATTTCATAAGTACAACTCATTCGACCAAGTTCTATAATTATTTCATAAAATGTGATGATAAACATGGAGGATATCAAACAATATTTTGGGGTTTTTATGCAAGTTGAATAATCAAAAAATCAAATAACTACACTGATATTATAGAATTTCATTATAATTTATTGAGCGTACTAATAAAGATTTACTTAGATTTTATAAAATATGAAACTTAGCAGACTATAGACACTACCTATCTCATTGAAATCTTTGCACAAAAGAAGATGGAAGTCTTTTTTTATATGCAAAAACGGCTCATTTGGGTTCAGAAAATATTTTAAATAGAAGAGCGAACAACATTTTGACCTTCTTCGGTCATTGTCAGGTTCACAAAAAAAAAATAAAAAAAAATGGGGAAAGCCACTAGTAGCACATTCTAAGCTGTTTATTGGTTTACATATCATATAATGAAATGTACATAAGGGACTTTCAAAAAATGGAAAGAGTTGAACAGGCCACTGTGTTTATGTAGTACATATCTCACTAAAATAACAAGATACAAGGTTCTTATTTTATATTCTACCTTGTCAATTTTAGTAATTTGAGTTCCTGATTTGTACAAAATTAGAGAATTAGTATTTTGATATTACAAACATCTCATTTTAAACAGTGATGCATTCAGCATAACTCTTAACTCACTAAAATCTGTTTAGATTTATTTTATTTTTGTAAAATTTGTTTTTTTATCTTATCATAAAGTAGAGTTGGTCAATTTGACAGACCTCCTTACTGCCAAAGAAAGAAAACAAACTGACAGAAATCTACCACTTTTTTCTTTTCCAAATAAATTCACATTAAAACTACATTAATTTATCTTCAGTAGCTTTCAGCTATTAACATTATACATTTATTTATAATTATATTTTGCCTTTTAAACTGTGCCTAACTACAATCTGTGTCATAAGTTATAAATCACTTGGGGCATTTGCAGCTTGCATTACACTATTAAATTACATTGCCCACATGCTGTGTGTGCTTTGCAAAACATTGATTAATTTTATCTAATGTAGTATTCACTAACCTAAAGAGATCCATATTTTTGCAGTTTAGTTACTTTTATAATAATAATTACAAATATTAAAAATGGAAAACAAAATGCTTGCCTCACCTTTTTTGGTTGATTGTTGGACATTTAAACCCAGTTTTTATACCAATGACAGTAATGTACTAAATAACTTATTGCTTAATTATATTATGCTCCAAAGAACAGACTAACATGCTTAATGTTGACGATTTTCCCTAACTTTTACAATTTTTCTAACTATGCAAAGAGGGCTGTTACAAATTCATCCAAGATAGTCATTGAGTTTCTCACAAGAATGTTACATGTACGTTGAGTGAAATTTACTATCTGTTCAGAACACAATGTCATGTGACAGATGAATAGCTTGCCTTTGTCTTGGTTATGCTACAACACGTAATTAAATGTAAAAAGAAATCTTAACATATCTTGAAAGAGAGGATGTGACAGGCGAGCATGGTAGGAATGTTTTCTATTGATAGTTTTGTAACCGAACAAAATTGGAGGTTATAAAAATTATGGTTTGTCTGAGCAATGGATATTTACTTTTAATTTTTACTCCTTTAATGGGTGGTGGTGGGGAAAAGTAAGACAAGATGCCTAAAGCATCTTGGGGAAAATTATTTTAAAAATATTTTATTGTAGAATTAGGAACTTAACACTTGTATACTATTAAATTTTTGTCAAATGTTTTTGCTATACCAAGTGGTATAACAAAGTTTACTAAACTTTTGAATGTAAGAAACTAAAACTTTCTATCAGGGTTAAAATGTTTCTGAAACACACACAATTTATTTTCAAATAACTTGAGTTTAGAGGGTTCTTTGTTTTCATTTGAAATTGTAAGAGATGAACATTTGTGTACATTTAATTTGTTGTACTTAAGTCAAAATAACTTTGCTATAACGGTAAGTTACTGAAAAACTAGTCCTCTGGTGTAATTGAGATAAGTTTACAAACTTTTAATACTGAAACCATGGGTACAATTTACTATTGTCAACATAGTAGATAACTGAATCTGTCTTGGCTGGAAAAGAAAATGGGGAGGAATGACGAAGTTTGAAACAATTACTTTTTAAATGTTTTTTTTGTTAATATCATGTTTACTTGACCTATATTATATATGGTAATATTACATTATTAAAACAAGCAAATGAAATCTTAGTTTGTGTAGTATGTTTCTGCTTATGTTTGATAATACTGTTACTGGATTGACACATCTCAGACTGACCCATTGTCGTAAATGATGCACAACTACTCCATCTACTTGTCAGACTTATTTTAAGAAAGGAAAATGTTGCTCAAGTAAATATTTTTCTCAGCTAATTTTTGAAATATTTAATCAAAACAGTTGCTTGAAGCAATGAAGGGAAAGGAAGGTGTAGTGGAGTGTACCTTTGTAAAATCATCTGAAACAGAAGCTGCTTACTTTGCTTCTCCAATTCTTCTTGGGGTGAGTTAATCTTTTACCTTGACTTAACCCTTTTGTATTTCTAGGTACACAAGAACTTTTTCTTTCTCCCAAAAAGTGATAATTTCTTTTTTATTGCCAATTACTAGTATTGTAAACCTTCATATAACAAACCCTATATTTACAACTTTGCTTTGAGTGTACTGTTCTGTGGACCATTTATAAATCCTTTATTACATGGTGTACTTTGCCTAAATAATACAGCCTAATCAACATCAGTACATGAAAATTAAAGCACTATGCTATAACTCTGTTTTCAATTTAATCATATCATAGTAATCTGACTTTTTTTTAAAGTCTATTAGGGGCAATTCTGTTTGGAGTAAAATGTCTGCTCTACACAGCTAAAGGTCTAGTCATTGTCAGGTATAGGATTCTTTGATCCCAGTTAACTAAATTACAGAGGCTATAAAAGGAAGTTTGAGTTTTTATAATGAAAATGATTTGATCAGGTGTGAAGTGATCATTCAAATGGGCTGGAGACAGAGGCTTAAAGTCCAAACATTGTCCAAATTTACCTAAGAGTTTTCCTACTACAGTTTTGAAAAAGAACTTTCCTTCATTGTTTATGGATATTTGTTTTTTTTGAAAAATATACAGAATTAGGGCTAGATGTATATGTGAAGTTAAATAACTGTTCTACTCCAATTATTTCAACCTACCATCGTTTTGGATTTAATGTTTTTATTTTGAAATGTTTCCATATTGTATACACACAGGGAGAGATTTAATTCTGATTATGTGATTTAAATTTTTCTTGCTGTAGCCCAATGGAATTGTCAAAAACCTGGGCATTGGAAAACTTTCACCCTATGAGACTGAACTTGTTAAGAAAGCCATGCCAGAGTTATTATCTAACATTAAAAAAGGAGAAGAATTTGTAAAAATGAGATAGTTTAAAGTAGTAACTAGTTGCATTATCCAATCTTTGTTGAACCCTTTGGGTGTAGACTTAAATAGTTATAAAAGTGTTAAACCAGAAATAAAAGTGAAGTTTATCCAAGTAAAAACATTATACAAATACAAAGTTTGAGTAATTTTATTAAATCAAACTCACCCAATGAGCACACTTACGATCTAGGAGGTAACATATCAGGCACTACACATTACAAAAAAGTGCTGTTGGCTCAGATTTAAATTTAAAACTTTACCTACATCTCACCAGAACTATACTGGTGACGGATGCTTTAGTTTAAACTTAGGTAAAGGCTGGTATTAATAATAAGGTCAGTTTATTGCAAGGTTATTTAGTTCTAGAAGACAAGCATTGTAATACTAAAGAAAACTAATTTCACCACAGTCTGCAATTAAGTAAAATATCATTAATAGTTACCCCTCAAATCCTTCAGTTTTAGCTTCATTAAGAATGTTAGGTGCTTCTAACCAGTTGATTTTTGCTTTAAAGTATTTAGTTTTTTTATTATATACCATACATATCCACTGACATTTTACTAGCACACAAGCAAAAATATTTGGTTAGAATTTAACAGCTCAGGATTAAGTTAAGACAAACAAGTTTAAAATAATCCTCCTATAATGAATGGAGAAGAAAAATATTTGCTATTAAAATGTGTAAAGTGTGGATGATTGCTTAGTAAGTGTTAACTTTATTCTTCATACTTTATAAATACTATCTGTAAAGTTAACTTGGTTTAATATTTTCAAATGAACTATTATTGTATTTAGACTTCAAGAAAATTGTACAACAACATGCAGCATTCTTAACTTCACACTAAAGGCTAGTTTAATGCTTCTACTATATTAAATGAAATAGTTTTGTATAAACAGAACCTGAGAATAATGGCAGTCTCAATGAGAACTTAGATCACCCAATTACAGCAGGTATTAGAATGAAAAATATCAAACATTTGTGAAGTCTTGGTAAAACAGAAGGGTAGCACTCAATGGATGACATGTTTGCAGCCATGGAAAAAAAGCTGACATTAACATCTTTTTTCTAGAGAATATATCTTACACCGCCAGCTGGACTAGCAAAGACTGATTTACAATGTAGGAAATGTGTATTTTTCTTGAAACAAAGGAACTTTATTGAATTTGTGATAGTTTGGATATACTTAAATATCTAAAGAAGTGATAGTTGACAAATTCTGTACCCTTTGCCCTTTTAATGCAAAAATTAAGTTTTTAAGCACATGGGGGTACGTGTATGGTGTTTATAATGCAAACTGTTGACAGTGAAAACTTTACATATACATCCAATAAGCATTCAAATTACCTCTTAATCTGAAAGAAAAAACAGCACTGTACTTGGGTAAAAGCTGCACAAAAATTATCACCAGGCCGATTGAAACCTCCATCTATTATACACTAACGATCTGTTCCTTTGCATATGAATTCAATATTTCCTTATTACAGGGAAGGATGTACTTCAGTTAACCAGCCAAAGAATTCTTGAATCTTCTAGCCTATATCTGCGAAAGATTCTACATTTATCAGTGATAAAGTTTCTGGTGTGGGAAAATATTGTAATAAAGAGAGACCTGACAAAGCTAAACCAACAATAATGACTAGAGCTTTCTAAGATCAGTAGCAGTCTTTTGCTGATGAGATATCTAACAGTTCTAAACTAAAAGGCTAGAATTACCTGTTGTATTGATCACAGCGTGTTGTGGACTAGAAAATAAGCTAGATTCATAGTTTTGAAAGCTCATATCTTAGCATTTCTCTGTACAAGAGATCTGACAACCCTTAGTTTAACAGAAAGTATTCCATAATCCTGTCCAGAAAAAGTTACTTCAAAGCTAAACCAAACTGGCTAGTTTCCTTACATGGGAGGCTAGAAGTTAATCCCCTTTCACAGCTTCAACCTGTCAGTAAATATCAAATTATTTATTATTCTTACAGAGAACCGGACAAGATTAACTCTTTGGATTTGTAGTGTGTCTATGGTTGTAGGGTAATGCTTTGATGAAATGTAAATGTTGAAGGTACACATTACTCATCACAGTAATATACAGCTCCTAAGTTAGTGTTAGTAATACTTCATATTATTCAAATTCTCTACAACTGAATTTGATATTTATTTTCAAGAACATTTTGTAAGTTTTGAGGGGAGGTGCTTTATTTGAAAACAAATATTTAATAATTTCATTTCTGTTAGAACACAGAACTGGAGAAAATTAGCAATTGCAAAGGTGTATCTAACACAGTTATGGTACAAAAAAATATTGGTAAAAACTTGATGAAAAAAAGCATAGGCTATTTTTCTTTACAATAACTGCTCATGTGGTTTAACAATATTCATTACATTGTTTTCTAGAAAGCTTTCTCATCTAAAAATAACTTCAGTGCTAAAAATACATACACCAATAAAACCTAATTTTTTTTACAAGAAAATACTTAAGGTTGGAAATCCTTTAAGATAAGTATAAAACTTTGACATGAGCACCAATATAACTTGAGATAAAAATGAAGATTCTCAATAATGTCCAACTTATGAAATAAAAATTTGGAGGAGATTATACAAGTAAAAGATGGTGTCAGGTTGTTACTTCCTAAATCCCTCATTTCTTTCTCCAAGTAAAATGTCATGCCATAATTAAATCAAAGTTTAAAACAATGATGTGAAATAAAAGGCATATGAAACACTTTGCAATCTCTCTTCAAAACCTTCTTGTTTCATTTTATCATTGTGACTTGTAGTGTCAAATAACAAGTCTGAGGATTCATAATCTCTTTAAAAAGAACTTTTTACCTTCATTGTCTAATACTGCTGCTCCACTGCTATTAGACAAGTGGCCATAGCTGCAGGAGCAAAGGCACCTGACATTAACTCCAAGGAGTAGTTAAAAAAATTACATTAAAATACAAACTGGAATTATAATAATTTGTTTGGATGGCTCAATTCAGGAGTTTCTTGTAGTGGAAACATCATGGAAAGGTTTTTCTTTGAAAATTTGGCAAAACCGATACTAAATTGAAATCCTAAGGTCATTCCCATTGATGGGGAGAAGGAGGAAGTTCCAAGGGATGAGCAACAGCAGAGCTAAATAATTAAAAAAACATTACATCAGTCAGGATAGATTTTTCTAAAATTACTGATTATCAAAATAATTAGTAGTACAATATTAAGTTACTAATATTGGCATTTAACCAATAAAGACAATATGCTACAACAAGTGTATCGAAGGTAATACTGTATTTAAAGCATGTGAAATTTCTAGGGATAATCTAATACAATCTCCCATTTGTATCTTATAACAGCTGGTATGGTTATTAACACTTTTACTAATAAAGAAGAGAGAACAACGTTTCAACCTTCCTTGGTCATCTTCAAGTTAACTAACTAAAAAGAAAAAACGGATTTTAGGTAAATTGATACAAATCAGGGCAGTGGTTTAGAATCAGTAGTTGCAATAGAGAGTTGCTGCACACACACACACAAGTATAGTTGAATTTATGACCTACTCTTAATTTTCATTTTAGTTTTTCTTAATTTAGAAAAGAGCCAATTATAGATTTAAATACATCACTTACCTTGCAAAACTTCTAAAGGCTGCTGAGTGGGGGTTTATACAGAGTGGTATTTTGCCACTACCCGGAACCATCTCCATGATGAACGTGTGTAATTGTGCTGTAACATTGACAAATTGGAAGTTTAACGTTTTTTAAAAATCATTCATTACAGTTTACACTACTCCTACTTACACTGTTTTATCATAACAATACAATTTTCACAGTGTTTCTAAATTAAGTCATGCACATTGCAGTTACTGTCAGTAAAAGAAGTAAATATTTATCTGAAGTGCTCAAACTACAGACATGATTGTTCAACAGCTCAGCTTTTACAAATCATTTGTATAAAAACAAATGTACAGTTCTCTTCAAGCTTGTTAGTATTTTCCAAACTTTATGCTGTACAGAAGGATAATATCAACCATTTTATATACATGACTAAATAAAAAACAAACATTTAAAATGCAGAACAAAACTGTACTTGACTATATAATTCAGTAACTGTTCTACCATCATAAGTAAAAATACACATGGTAAGCAGGTGGCTTTGTAATTAAAAAGGTTTAACTTTTGTAATCTATGAGGGTGATACAGTTATTGTATATAAGAAGTCAATATTTCTTTCCAAAACTGTGCATTATGACAAACTAATCCTTCATCTCTATTTAACTGATAATTATTCATTGTAAAGCACAATATTTGTATTTATTCTCAATATTCAATTCATTCTGAATAAGTACATTTTTTAGCAAAGTAAGGAATGCTGAATTAAAATCAGTTTGATAAAAGGTTTAGGTTTTAGCAGATGAACATAAAAGTAAAAGTAACTGTCTATTGTCAAAAGCAAGTACACACTATCTTTGTATTTTACATGTAAAAGCTAAGTGTTTGCATATCACCTTTTATCCAGACCAAAGCCAAAGAAAGTTTTTTTTATATATTTAAGTTACCATAAAACAAAACAGCAAAACTAAAACTAATTTGCACAGTGGTCCATTAACATACCTTTTACTTGACTGACTGATCTGAGATCATTTTCAGAGCAATCAAAAACATGAAGAGCAGATGGTTCAAAATCAGATACAAACACTCGCCCTGAACAAGTAGAATGACAACAATGACACATACAGGAGTGGTAGCGAAGGCGGCCTTCATCAAGGTATGGGTGAGAGAGAGCATCAACACAAGATATTCTGTTTTTCTAAAAGACAAAGTTAAATTATTTAGTAAAACAAACATACAAGCATTCTGGAATATCATAATGCTCATTTTTACCAAATTAGAATATCAATCCTGAGTAAATATACTCAGCACTAAAAGAACTGCAGACAAAACTTGACATTTTGAAACAGAACTAGATGTAATAATGAGTAGTTATAACTAGATGGTAAAAGACTCCAAGCAGTTTCATAAATAGCAACAAAACATATCTCTAAACAAGGTCACAGATATAAACTAAAAAAGGTTTTCTCATAATTAAAAAATGCAAACCCCTATAGCAACAGCAATGAGTGCACAACTCCTAAAGCTTAAACAAAAGGAGGGAAAGGATTATATTTTACAATTTATATACTACCATTAAGTCAAAGTCAACAACCATACAGTGCTGTGAGATTCTAGAATTAGTTTGCAACTGAAAAAAGGAAAATCAGTTTCTTTAACTAAAAACAAAAGGAAAAAGAAACCTCGTAAGAAAGGACCAAAAGTTAAGAAAATAAACATTCTGGATTACAGGGAAAGAGTAATATCACATAAGCATAATACTGCACAAAACACTTAAGTAAAAGAGTTATTAGCAATGTTGAGGAGGTAATCTCCTCCTGTTTAGATGAGGAAGCAGCAATGCTAAAAACAATTAAACAGAAGAAATACCTACAGGATTGAAGACCAACATCTGACACAGAAGATGCACAGCTTCGTGAGTAGCTTGTAAGGATAAGCTGTAAAGGTTAGAGAGAGAAGGAGGTTCTGTGGTATTGTCATCATGTGAACACGAGCTCCTTCACAAGCATAATCCATATCCTCCACAGATGGTGTTCCTAGCAGGCTTGTTATAAGATCCAACTGGATGAATGATTCAGATACTTTATACCAGTCAATCACACATACTACACTTAAAGCAATACAAGTAAAGTCATTCTTAGAAAATTAAAGAACTACAGAGATCTATGGGAAACAAAAAAGAGAAAGAATTAAAAACAAAATTTTGATTTCAATAGAAATGTTTTAAAGGGTTAATTCATTCTTTCCTTCACCTGCTGGATTGGTGTTTGGGCTTGAAATAATATCTTCCGACTCAACATCTCAGCAAAATACATCCTACTGACCAAATATCAATCTTGGAGCCATAATGTCTGGCCCCCATTAGGAGTTCAGGGGCACGATAATACTGTGTCACAACTTCTTGAGTCATGTGCCTATTTTTATCTAGTTCCTCCACTCGTGCCAAGCCAAAATCACAAATCTGTAGAAAATATGGAAAAAACAAAAAATGTCTAATTTATCAACTGTATTAAGTTTTATACCATATAATTAGAAAGATAGAGACACACACACACAGGGAATTGATAATTTGGTTATGCATGTTTACGAGGTTTATTTTTTTAGAATATTCTGAATGTTCAAGATTACGTATCATTCCTGACATTTTTAGTCAGTTTTTCACACTCGACTAAATAACCACTGAAGTGTATTTAATAACCTTCAGATGACTGTGCTTATCCATGAGAAAGAAAGAATAAGTGATCAGTTAAAAATCAAACTTCAAAATATGCAAAAATATTAAATCAGAAAAACAAAGTATTCTGCTTCTGATTTTCATTGACAATTAACTTAAAAAAGAAAACAGAGCTGCTGTTGATCAATAACTGACAGAACATTAAGAACACCTACTGTCAATAATAAAAAGACAAAAGATGCACGATGCACCTTAAAGACACGATAATAAAAATAACCATCACTACTCACAATTAGTGACAAAGGAACACAAATGCATTTAAAAACATGGATGATGCTGATCAGCAAGAACAGTTTCTACCAATTAGTGACAAAGAACTTACCTTTAGAGCACAGTTGCTATTTACCAACAAGTTTCCAGGTTTTATGTCTCTATGTATTATCTGAGCAGAATGGAGATATTTCAGCCCTGCAATAAAACAATAACTAAACAATACTCTTTAATTATGGGTTATGGCAATAATATGTAGGTCTAACAACACCAGCTGTGGTATAATAAGATAATAAGCATTAAATATATGAACTAAGATAAAATTATAATTAAGTGTTCAAACAAATTTTAGTCATCGACTGTCATTGGCTTGGAATAAAATTAAGATGTTTGTTTGTTATCAGGCACAAAGTGCTATCTGCTCTTTCCACCCCAGGGGACATCTAAGATATTAGGCTTAACCAAATTAATGTATGCATTAGTCTAAGCCGAAGCTGCAAATAAAGTGAATATTAAAAACTTTACTTTCTGATGTTAAACTTACCTAACAAAATATTTGTAATAGTAACTTGCTGTTGTACTTTATAATTTAAAAAAAAAAAATGTCTTAATTTCATGCTTGGGAATGTCCCCCTCCCCAGTGTTTAACGCACAAAAGATAAATAAATTTTCAAGATTCTTGGATCTAAAAATATTTTCAATTACCAGAAAGTTTCAAATTTTTTGTTATATTAAGCCTTTAAGTTTACTTGGGTAATTCATAAACAAATACCATTATTCAACAATAAATAACAAGTTAGTAAACAAGATAGTCAGATATAAATCAAAAACCTATATTATAAAGCCTTTACAGACACCAGTTCATTTCTAAAGTATACAGTGAAAATAAAAGTTTTAAGTGATGATTAGAGCAACAAATTTACATTAAAACAAACAAATTGAAACTTAACTTTTTTTTTTTAAATAAGTGTCAACCTATAGTTGGCTTTGTGAACAATACGATGAAAATATTCTATATATTGTTCCTGAAAATAAGACAAGAAGCCAAACGTTTAGATTTGAATTGCTTTTGTATTATCATTTCTAAAATTATGAGCACAACATTTATCTCCGACAGCTCACATACATAAATAATTTGTCTAAATTTTTAAAAAAGTATAAGGTAATTAACAGAGCGAAATGCTTTTTAACACAAGTTCAAACCATCCAGGAGATCAATAAGGTAAAGGTCTCTTACTTTCATGTAAAACCTATTTCTTAACAAGTATCAACAGCAGCAGCAGGTTTGGTCAAAAACAAGTGAAATTTTCTGTATTTGATTACTTAATTGGGTTTAAGTATAAAATAATAAGACTTGAGAAACATTAAGTGACCTAAACTTATCGTGACAAATAAAACAAAATACATCATGTATGCTTGCACAGAAAGAATTGCAACTGGCTACAGAGTTTTCTCTTCCTCAGAAGTAATTTCTGTAGAACTAAGACACCAATCTTAAAGAATGCCTTTACTCAATAAATCTCCTGGCAGAACTGGTTTGCTCAAGAAAGCATGTCTGTATTAAACCTGTACACTACTCGCTTTATTCAGTCAACACTGTCACTGGTTCTTATTTTGGGTTATGTCAGAGTTAGATTTTCTGAAGTTTAGATGCGTGTTTGTTAAAAATGGGCCCAGAATTTTTTAATTGTGACTTGTGAATGTTACAGTCAATATTCTTAAGAATGTAGTATTAAAACAGTTCTCAGTGTAGGGTAAAGGAGTAAAATTATACTTATAAAACACATACACAATTTTAAAAATAAATATGTTCTTGATAAACAAATGATTAACTCATAGAGGTAGTCTTTTAATATAGTTTACAGTTACCAACTTTTCTAGAATAGAAATATTTTTTTTTTTTTTACACAATAATACATTTCTCTGCTTTATTTCATTTATCAATTGATTTAGTTGGGTAAAACATTTAAAACAACAGGCATGTCTGTTCATCTATGTAAATGCAAAACCAGCCTTTACCACTTGTATATTTATTAAGCCTTCTTTTAAAACCCCCTTAAATTTACTGCTTCCACAACTTTGAAGGCAACTCATTCCAAAGGCCACTCACTACCTTGCTATATATAAACGAAAAAATACACCAGCAGAAAGGACCACTACACTGCCAAAAGTTTCATTTGTACCCCTAGCCCTACTATTCTTGCCACTAAGTATGAAAAAATGTATTGAAATAATCAGTTTCCTTAACAATTACATCTCAGATTTCCTACAATTTTCTTTGCTCAACAGAAAACAATATTAGAGATCTTATCCTGTCCTTGTATGAAAGACCTTTCTGCTTCAAGTACGATCCTAACAGCTCTCTTTTGAACCCTTTCAAACAAGTCAATTTCGTTCATAAAATAAAGAACCCATAATATAAAACAAATTACAAATGTGGCCTAAACAAAGTCCTGTACAATAAAATTATAACCTCTTTCAAATAGTATTCAGAATTCCTGTAGACAACAAAATATCAATACAAACAATGAGGTGTCATGCAGCCAAAACAACCTGCTGCATGTTATTAACAGGAATGATAGACAGCTTATAATTTAACCTTCTGTATCTTGGACTGTGATAGTACAAACTATCACATTATCAGTGAATAACCTCCACTTGAATCTTACTTCACACACAAAATTTCAAACTAATCAATTATGAAACACCTTAAATATAAGTTTTTTTTCTCCCTCTCTTCACACCAAAAATCCACATTTTTTCTACAACTTCATCCAAATGTAAAAGTGGACTGTTTTACACCCTTCAGTCTTCACTATTCTGTGTGAACTTTTAGCATGCTACTAAACTGTTACATTTTGGTTGAATAGGGTACATAAACAAATTCTTCTCTGTTGAATAAAAACAACTTACCTCTGAATATTTGATATAAAAAAATCTTAACATGGTCTGAAGTAAGGGGTTGTGGTGATACAATAATCTTGTGGAGGTCGCTCTGCATTAGATCAGTTATTACATAACTAAGAAAAAACAAGTCAAGGTTCAAAATACAGTTAACAGTGTAAAAAGTTATCCAAAATTAATATTGAAATATAAAAACTTAATATATTGTAAAATATTCAAAAAATAGTAACTAATGAGCTAGGAGTAGGACTGTGGAATGTACTATTGGTGAAAAAAACTAAGATTAAATAAACTAATGTGTATAATCTAAATGAGGAAACTAAGTGTTAGTACTAAAGTTAAAACATTGGAAATTAAAAGAAAACATTCTTTAAATATTCAGAGTTTGTAATTATCAAATTCCAAATTCAAGAAAAATCAGTTCTTTCAGAAATGAGCATAATATATTTCTGTGCAGAAGCAGTATCTGTTGTTTACTAGGGTAAACTCCTTAGTCTAAAAAGCAAAATGGTCCATACTTTTTTCTCTCACCAACTTTATAACAGATATAAAATTTTGTTTCACTACAAATACCCTTTTAAAAACAATTTTATGTGGGGAAAAAAATCTACCCAACACTTCAAAATTATAATATAGTACTTGAAATATTCTGTTTGAAATACAGTGTTCCCTCGTGTATCGCGGTAGATGCGTTCCAAAACCCCTCGCGAAAGATTTTCCGCGAAGTGGATCGCCGATTTTTACGTATATATTTACGTGCATTTAGACTTTTAAAACCCTCCCTGTACAACTATTTAACCCTCCCATTACAATACTGTTCATTATTGCTGAAATAATAAGAACAATTAAGATATTAAGCCTTAAAATTAAAAATTACACATCTTCAGCAGGTGGTGTCTTTTCGGGGGACACCACTTCCTCTTCTGTGGAAGTAGAATCGGCAATTTCTTCGTCGGTCGTTACAACTTCAGGAGCAGTACTTGCCACCGGTACCATTTCTTTCTTGCTCGGCTGGAAAAACATTGTTATTGGCAGTTGTTTTCTCTGCCTCTTTAGCCTATCGAAAATCATTTGATAAGGAGTCATCAGTTCTTCTATTTTATTGCAAAATTGTACTGATCGAACCATATCGTTGTCCCATTCCTGTGAGCACTCCTTCACTTCGTTAATTAGTTTCGTTAGTTTACCTAACCGCTCTAACGACTATCCACTTTGCTCGATTGTTTCCTCGGCTTCTTTCGGTGTTTCCTCTTCGTCGTCTTCCTCGGCAGCACACTTCGTCAGTGCTTCTAAGTCTTGGTCGGCGAGTGGTTCGGATTCTAAGTCAATAAGTTCATCTATGTCTTCCTTCGTCATATCGGCAAATCCTTAACTTTGATTAACGAAGCTAATTGCATAGCTTTTTGAACAGCCGAGTGTTGGATTTCTTCAGGCGTGAATCCCTTGTCGTCGTGCACAACCTCAGGCCACAACTTCTTCCAGCTTGCATTAACGGTGCAGGGCTTCATCTCTTGCAATGCCTTATGAACATTTTGAAAACATGTAGCAATGGTGAAAGACAATCAAAATGGGTAGTTGTCATTGGCCGTCTTTCATTTCTGCACCAATCATAGCCCATCTTGCACATCGCTACGCCATGAAGCTGATCTCGCGTAGCCTTCGCAGACGCACAATGCGTACATCTATAGCCTTTCCAGTTGGTTCTGTTTCCATTTTTACGCTGTTATAAACTCAAATATATGTTTATATCTCAAAATATACCTTTTTTTTTCTTTACACTATTAATTATATTTATTTTTAATATTTTAATGGTATTTAATGCTATATTTTAGATTTAATGTTTATTATTTTATATATATATGTGGGGGTCGGCCGAGCCCGCGAAGTGGTGAAGCCGCGAGGGAACACTGTATACTTCTTTAGATTTATTCATGTATTTTAATTAAATTTTTTGTTATTTTTTTAAAGAACATAATGTGTCCTCGATATGAATCTGGTTTTTACACCACCTTACTTCCAAATTCACTTCCCCTGTATTACAGCAGTTTCTTATATAATTAGAAGACATATACAGTTATAAAAATGCCACTGAAATATTTAAGTTATCTAGTACTACAAAAAATGGTTTGGGGATAAAAATGTATCCTCAGATAAAGTAGCTATATACAGCTGGCTATTGGACAGGAATGAAACACAGATGGAAGTGGGCTTGATTTAGCTGACAACTACATACCGGACTTTGTTTCAACTTTGAAGGGACAATAAAATCCCCACATCACTAACTTCCCCACTTCCCCCCCCATTAAGAGTTTTGTCTTCGTATAGAATTTCAGCTTTTATAATTATAAATTTTCCTAAAGTTAACTTTAGAATATTGATTTCAACAATTTTACAATATAGTAGCATTTTATTATTAGAGATTCTCATTCTGTTTTGTTTGCTGGAGAGGAATCGAGTGATGTATACTCTTTCATTCCCACCTTGCCCAATTCCTCTTTCAAATTCGGTAACCATTCTTGCATAGCTTTTTATTATTATTATTATTTGTTGATAAAATGATTTTTTTAATTACAAATTCACTTAATTCTTTTTTGTTGACTATTGTACGCTTTTAAATATAGCTTTCATGCCATACCTACATAGAGTGCACTAGCATATTCTCCAAAACTATTTGCAATTGATTATAATTTTATTAAAAAATAAAGGTATATGGTCAGTACTCAGGTCTCACAAAACCTTGTTTCTGTTTTAGTGCAAACTAGGCAGCAGCCCATATTTGCTATTTCCAACACAGTCTCAAAACCTTGCTTCTGTTTTAGGGCAAACTAGGCAGTAGTCCATATTCACTATGTCGAGCACATGAGATCTAACCTTGGATTTTAGTTTTGCAAGTTCGCAAGCTTACTGTTAACATACTGTTGCAATTCCTAAGTGCCATTAAATATATTAAGTTCAGAAAATCGCATTATGAGTTAACAGCGAAATTCACTCTCTCTCTCACACACACACACACACACACACACACACAAAGTTATTGCAAAAGTAGAAGTAATTTTTTAAATTAGGTTACGAGGTTTCAATTGCATAGTACGTAAGTAGGAATACACAAAATATAACTGCGTGTAAGAATACTTTATATAGATATTATGCAGAAATGTATACCCATACACTCAAACACATGAATATCAAAACGTTTACCCTCACGAGGCTTTAACATATCTAATAGTTTCTCACTTTACATAAGGTTGGAGATACATGCCCCCTTTACATACTGGAAAGTATTTCAAGAATTACGTTACTGACGTTCCAACATGATATAATCATCTAAACAAACACATTAATGTTATACATTACTTTCATGTAAATATTGAAGAAATAATATTTAAAGGCTATTAATCTGCTTATAAGAGATGTACGACTTATTAAAAGTATTTCTAAAAACATAAGCTAATCTTAAAAAACAGGAACTTTCAACCTAAATGGCACTCCCCCTCCTTTCTTTTGTTTATGGGTGTTACGTTTTTTATTGCGGACTGAACGCAACAGAAAGACACAGATAGCAGCTTGTTTAATTTATTATAATTATCTACTTATGTGATAGACACAAAATATATTATTTAATGGCAATAACAGATATCCAGTTTCAACCATCAAAACAACTTACAATACAAAAAAGTACTGGCCTGTGCTTAATAATATGATCCAGGATAAGTGTCCAAATCTGAAATCCAAAGTTCTAATCTAGGCGGTGAATTTAGTCCCACGGAGAAATTTTCGAAGTTTGAATGGGTAATTTCAAACAAAAATTCACAGTCCAATTCGTATTGACTTTCGATATAATCTGTAATCCGACTGAATTGTAAAGATTGACGGAATAAAAATTTCACCGCGTTAGTCGATCTAGCTCTATTCACAAATTCAGTTTAAACTTTCTCAAACGAGACAAACTTCTTGATCCGAGTAAAAATGGACGATTCACTTCTTGACCCGAGTAAAAATGGACGATTTCCCTCGCATTGCCGACTGTTTATATACTATATCGCGTAACTTCCCAGAATTCCACTGTACAAACACCAGGCCAATACAAGTGATCAATCTGTCTAGTTTTAAAAATTTCTACATAAATAATTCTGAATGAATTTTAATTAATTCTAAAATGTTATTTTAAATTTCACCGATTTAAACCTCGAAACAATAATATAAATATAGAATTATAAATAATAAATCTGGGAATTCAAATATGACATTACATTATATTTACATAACATATGCATGATATTTACATGACATTTACACAACACTCGACATGGTTGTCGTTTACATAACATTTACATAACACTCTCGACAACATTTACATGATATTTACATAACAATGGGTTAAATGACCAAATTAGTAGTTTAGTAGTAAAATGTTCAGCACCTAACCGCCAACTAAACCCTGATAGTTATAGCCCTTAAAGTTACAAAGTGTTCGAAAACGTATATACAAAAATAAAAGCTCGATAATTATTTTTTGATATGACAAATATTGGATATAAATAGTAAGCTTGTAAATTTTGTCTTGTTCTCATTTTTTGAGGAACGAAATGTTATTGGAAATTATCTACACATGCTACAATAGTTATGATAGTGAGGTGGTGCTCCATGCTGTCGGAAGATAACCGTTTGTTTTTAAAATCCGCACAAAACTACGCGCGAGGGCTATCTGTGCTAGCCGTCCCTAATTTAGCAGTACAAGACAGAGGGAAAGCAGCTCTTCATCACCACCCCCACCAATTCTTGGGCTATTCTTACCAACGATTAGGGAGGTTTGACCATAACATTATAACGTCTCCACAGTTGAATGGGCGAGCATGATACGAACCCACGACCCTCAGACCACCTCACTTTACTCGAAGTAATATAATGTTTTAAAATCAAACTTCTTCAGGGTGTTCGATTGGTAGAGGAAGACTTATCAAAATGGCATGCTCGTTCACTCGATTTAACCCCCTTTAGATTTTAATCTCCGGAACTTTTTAAAACAAAAGTAAACTATAACAAACCAAACGACCCTGAAGAACTGAAACAGATGTTTTAGTGGTATCTTATTCATCCCTACTACTGTATCGAAAAATGTTTTCTAAAAATTTGACCGCTGAATTGGATTAATTATAGCGAAAAATGGAAAATTGGTATTTTATGGCGCAAAGCAACTAGGCTATCTGCACGAAAGCTGGAAGACATTCAATCAAAAACTCAAAAAGAAATTATTAGGAATAACAACCAGCAACATCTGTAAAAATAAAAACACTTAGTGTGAACTGTACTTCTAATGTTGTGGCTTTGGAAAAGTTTCTTAAATAAAACAAAAAAATGTAAAGTTAATTAATTATAAATATTGAATAACTATTAATTTTTTACCCCAGAATAAGTCCGTACCTCAAGATAAAATGAAGTATTAGTCAAAATAAATATAAAGAACCATAAAAACCCAAAAGAAAATATACCAAATTTCAATACCCCTGAAGGTCACTTTAAGCTGAATCCTCTCTCTTCCGTTATCAAATAGCGTTGTGCTTCTTTCGCAAACAAAAAGTTGGACTGAAGAAAAAACGTGAAAATGTTGAAACTTGTATCCATTTAAATTTAGGATTGTGTCTTTACAGTGGATTTAAATTTTATTTGATCTCAACAGAAATCGCAATTAAGAAAACTAACAATCATTGATGTCGAGAAACCCACTTGTTGAGAATTTTATATGCAAAAACGGCTCGTTTGGGTTCAGCTCTTGTCAAATAAATATTTACCAATTAACACCAGTATGTGGACGATAAAGCAAACAAAATCTCTGCTAGACTAAATAAACAATTAGCTGTACAAGTCCGATGAAGGGTGTGAAAATAAGGCCCTCGTGTTGTAAAATATACACGTGCGTGTATATTAGTAATCAGGAAAGTAAGATTTCATATCAAATTGATTATCTGTGTTCAGAAAACATTTAAGTGATTTTACACACGTTTAAATATGGTATACTTTAGTTATCTTACGGCAACAATAACAATGCGATTACAACTACAGGGTGGCCCGTAAGTCCCTACTCATCCACATGTTATGTTATATTCAATTACGCATTATCTTAATTACACTTTTCCAGACAAATGGATAGGTTGTGGTTCTGTAACATCTCCCCAGCACCCGTGAAATGACCCGCAAGAAGTCCGGACTTCACAATATGTGATACCTGGGATACATAAAGGACATTATGTATAAACAACGTATAATGTTGAGTTGAAGGCAGCTGTTACCGTGGGATTTGGAACAGTAACCCCTGCTATGTTGAAAAAAATGTCTCACAGAACATGGCGTTGCATAATATTACACAACGAGAATGAGGGACAGCACACAGATACACTGAATACATAAGATATATAGATGGGTAGGGACATACAGGCCACACTATAGAACAAATGGCTACCTCAATTATACATATCTAAAACGCTACAGTCAATTTAATACTTTCTTGATGTATTGGCGTAAAATGGGAGGTCGCAGTTTAAAGTAGGTGTGTTGCACAGTGAATGTAAGTATATAAATAAATACTTTTATTGGACATTAATATGCTGACATAACACCAATCTTGTCGGGCGTACAGTGAAACTTTAATCATATATTAATCAAATGCAATACGTAATGTGGGAACGGAAAACTAAAAAGATTAAAACTTAATTAGAGGATAAAACAGAAACTTAATAAAGAACTCAAACAAGTTTAAAGCTGTCTTTTAAATGAATTATCATTAACAAGGTATATTATTCAATGAATATTCTTAGTAGTAACACACACACACACAAACTATAATGAAAATTATGTTTGAACAACAAGACATTAGAAGTACTTGATTTTCAAATATAAACATTTAGAAATTCGCATAAAAGTATTCATAATACGAAGAGAACCTATACATCACCTCTTATTTCAAATCTTTGAGACAATTTATCTTCTCCCATTATTACGGCTATGCGAAAAGGTCGTACCTGTCGCTCTATTAGGTTGTTATAGAGAAATGAGAACAAAAGGTTTTGTTTGTTTGTTTATTTTTAATTTCGCACAAAGCTACTCGAGGGCTATCTGTGCTAGCCGTCTCTAATTTAGCAGTGTAAGACTAGAGGAAAGGCAACTAGTCATCACCACCCACCGCAAACTCTCGGGCTACTCTTTTACCAACAAATAGTGGGATTGACCGTAACATTATAACACCCCACGGCTGAAAGGGCGAGCATGTTTGGCGCGTCGGGGATTCGAACCCGCGACCCTCAGATTACGAGTCGCACGCCTTAACACGCTTGGCCGTGCCGGGCCTGTACAAAAGGACTCGGTGTTATTCAATGGTTATGCCAGGATATCACAAAACATCCTCATGCTAAAAGCTGTGATAAACTTTGTTCTATAAAAGGTAATAAAATAAATACATCGAGTTAAAACTTTACTTACGCCCAAAGCAAGGAGAAACAAGTTCTGAATGTCCCAAGTTGTCTTTCAGGCCTCAGTTGTTTGAAGCTTGAAAAAACCATTAAACTAAAATTTGATTCGAATAATTGTGAAAAGAAAAATATTTCCTTCCAATAGAAACAATCTTGTTTACAACGGAAAATTCCAAAAACTACAAATATGAACAATCTATCATCACTAAAGAACGAAATAATGATGACATGTTGCCAACAAACGAACGCGAGTGTTTTCTTACAGCAAAGCTACATTGGGCTATCTGCTGAGCTTACCAAGGAGAATCGAATCCCTGATTTGGGATTTGTAAATCTGTAGACTTACCACTGTACGAGCGGAGGGCCAGAAGTATGAAACGTTGCTTCCGCAATTACAAACACAGACGAATGTGTTTTTTTAAAACAAGTATAGATACTTGATACTTCACCATACCAGGTTCGAGAAGGATAAAGAAATGATTTTTTTTTAATATTTCATTTCAATATTATTTGAAATTTGTAATTTTTTTTTTTTACTTCTCTCCATCTCGATTTTCTTATACTAAAGCCACTTCGGGCTATCTGCTGAGTCCACCGAGGGAAACCGAACCCTTGATTTTATCATTGTAAATGCCTATACCTACCGCTGTATCAGCGGTGGACACATCTTTTATTCACGGCGATACACAACTCGCATGACAGTGAAGTAGAGGATGAATATTACAGATACGAGAGACGATTTGGTCCTTTACGTCTGTCATTTCTCACTAACCCTTGCAAAAAGGGAAATTTAAAACCACCCATTATCTTTCACAAAATCGTGAATTCTGCAAGTAATAAATCTCCACTTCTGTTGATGGTTGGTTCCATAAGTAAATCAAATTACCCTGTTACAGAAAAAAAAATGTCTGAGCTGAAACCTAGCCTAGTGTTAAGTTTGTTTTCTCGGCCTCTTACCTTCTTAACACAGAACAGTAAATCAGTCATTTATTCTATCCATCCCCTGGATAAACTTGTAGATTTT